>CM045891.1:24808971-24811471 GCA_025169545.1 Anguilla japonica | reverse complement strand
TTTATTCTTCCATTTACACACCTTTTTACCCTCACTTTGTTTGAAATACGTTTTTTAAAAAAAGGTTTTTTTGTGATTTTTAACTCGGAAGTATTATTATTATTATTATTATTATTATTATTATTATTATTATTATTATTATATAATAATGATCATTTTGACGTTGACATTTTTGATTACCAAGTTAGGACGTCTGTGGTGCCGAGTGTTAAGTCTGTGTTGACAGGACCTGTTCTTTGTTAATGAGCAGAAGCCCTAATCTCCCATTCAGTTGAATGTGTTCAGTGGGGAGGATTTGCATGTTAAACATTGTTCCTTTGGCATTTTCTCATGAAATAATGAAACCGTGTTCTCTTTCTGTGTCCCCTTTAATCTTGTCACATTTTCAACGCCACAAAATATTTTTCCCCGAAGCGAAATTGGTGTGGCGCTCCTGATGAGCTCGGTGATGAACTGACGGAGCTGTGGCTATTGTTCTTGAAAGCTCCCGCTCGTCATGCAAATTCTCCAGCAGGCCAGGACTAGAGGGTGCGCTGGAGCGTCGCGGTACGCAGGCGGCGGTACGATGGGGGGGGGGGGGGGGGGGGGGGGGGGGGGGGGGGGGGGGGGGCGTTTAGGGGTGGGAGAGAGAGGGCGAGGTGTGGAGGGGAGGTGGGAGTGGGAGTGGAGGTGGGAGAGAGAGTGTGGGTGGGCAGAGGAGGTGGAGCTGCAGTAGGAGAGAGAGTGGGAGTGGCATTAGGAGGGGGGGTGTGGGTAGGGGTGGGAGGTAGGGTTGGGGTGGGAGGGGATCGGTGGGGTAGGAGCGGGAGAGAGAGTGCAAGTGCGGGGGAGAGAGTGGGAGTGCGATTTGGAGGTGGGGGTGGGAGTTAGGGTTGGGGGGAGAGGGGATCGGTGGGGGGTAGGAGTGGGAGAGAGAGTGGGAGTGGCATTAGGAGGGGGGGTGTGGGTAGGGGTGGGATTTGGGGTGGGGGTGGGGTAGGAGCGGGAGAGGGTGGAAGTGGGATTTTGGGGGTGGGAGTTAGGGGGGGTGTGAGTGGGGGGGGTGGAATTAGGAGGGGGGGTGTGGGAGGTTACAATGCGGTGGATTTGACAGACGAGGTGGGACCAGTCGATCGTGGTGGGGGTTGGTTGAGAGTGGGAGGGGGAATGAGAGGTTCACAATGCTGGATTTGACAGACGGGTGACCAGTCGATCTGGGCCTGAAACGTCCCGCCCATGCCGGGGGTGCCGGCTGCTGTACGAAAATAAACCGGACGATCCGTTCTGTGTCCGCACACAAAATTTTGTATTCCCTCTGCCCCCCCATCTCACTGTGCAAAACAACATTTTCCAGGGCATTTGTTAGCAGCCCTTTTGTGCTGTGTCCTTTGAATATATTCCAATAAGCCTTTTAAAAACAGATAAAATCATTATCTTTTATTTGGCCTCGGTATCTCTGCTGTTGCCAGAATTGATTGCAGTGGGGTAGATGTATTGTGTGCGGTCCCCACAAGGGTGGAACGCGGGAGGCTGGCACTGCCACTTCTCCCGTTTGAAAAGATAAGGTGCTGGGTATTGACTGATTCACTGAATCTTTATTAACAGGAAAGCCAGAAGAATAGAGCAACAGACAGCAACAGCGATAGTCCAAATATAGATGTGCGCTCTAATAGGGCGAGGGCGTTGCAAATCACGCTCGAGTGCATAATGAAGAAGACGGAGCCTTGGCTGCGGAGTCTTAATCTTCATACTAATCAGCGTTTTGGCTCTCTTGTCTTTGCCATTGACTGCTGTTCACTCTTGTTGAGATGCAGCAGTGAGGAAGACGGTGAAGAATCGGGCCAAAATTGTGTGCAGAATTTTAATGTTCTTTCTTCCCCGATTTGGGGCACCCCGTGCCAAAGTCACCCCTGACATTATGCCACAGACACGCCTACAAGAGAGCAAAGGACCTATTATGCACAGTACTACATGAGACCAGTGCTATCACACAGTACTACAGGAGAGCAAGTGACTGTTTTACCCACTATGGCCACACAGTACTATAAGAGAGCCTGCGACTATGTTAAAAACTATTGACCAACAGTACACAGAGTATGTTAAAAACTATCACACAGTACTACAGGAGAGTAAGTGACTGTTTTACACACTATGGCCACGCAGTACTACAGGAGAGCCAGTAACTGTGTAAAACACTATGTTCACACAGCACTACAGAAGAGCCAGTAACTGTGTAACACACAGTACATTCACACAGCAGTAAAGGAGAGCCAGCGACTGTTTTACACTGTCAAACACTGGGGCCAAGAGGCGATCTTGTCTCAGACGTGCAGCGATAACAATGAGGCCGCGCTTGGTTCAGTATTTTAAGTGCCTTATGCCTGTGAGGATCAGCTGGGCTCGTATGTACGACCTGCTCATTACCACACTGTCCAGCTCATTCTGAGGGGCATTTGCCCAGCATCCCTGTCATTGACATGACGTTCGTGGCGCTGAGCTGCATTGGAGGAGTGGGTCTCAG
>CM045891.1:24793971-24803971 GCA_025169545.1 Anguilla japonica | reverse complement strand
TTCAGTAGAGAATAAGTTTCTGTGTAGCTTCAAATGGTGACTTTTTTGCTGTTTTTCCAGATAGCTTGATATTCTGCAATTTTTCTTTAGGAGAGGCAGGGAATGCGAGTGATTGTTTGAGAGTGCCCTGATATTTCCCTTCAGACATTGCGTGTGTAAATGTGACTGAGAGGTTTATTTTGTTAGAGTCTGCTGCGGTGTGTTCTGCTCCGTGTCCCGACTCCAGCCTGCTGGCGTCACGCTCTCTGATTAGCACAAGCCGTTTCCCACAGCGCAGTCAGCTCGGTCACTTCACCGGCGAAGCACCGGGACGTCCCGAAACCTCGTGGCTTTCGCCGTGAGAGCTCTGGAGAAGAGCGTTCAGAAGAACAGGAGAATAAGGAGTGTGTGTGTGTGTTTGTGGCTCCGGCCCGTGAGCAGCGGGCTGCCTCTGCGGAGTGGTGAAGGCGCTCATCTGCCCTGCTGACGCGTCCTCTCTGCCCGAGCGCTCGCGCTCCGCTCCGTTTCTCAAGCTAAGCTCTGACTCACCCATTGGCTGCCGGTTCCTGCCATGCTCCAACGGAGCCCTGAGCTGTGGGCGGGGGCGGGGTTACCCGGGGGCGAGGGGCGAGGGGAGGGCGGGGCTCAGAGCGAGGGGAGGGCGGGGCTCAGGGCTCAGGGAGGGCGGGGCTCAGGGCGAGGGGCGAGGGGAGGGCTCAGAGGGAGGGGAGGGCCAGCGGCGTCCCTGGGCCCCCGGGGCGGGCAGACGGACGGGCAGACGGACGGGCAGATGGGCGGATGTGAAAGCCGTGGCGGGCGTGCAGTTGCCATGCGGCTGCTGCGCTGCCTGGCGCTCCTTCATAACTCTGGCCTGGTCGCCGTGCCAACTGGTCTGTCATTCAAGGTCGCTTCGGCACGGCATCTGCGTCTCTGTCCCTGCGCCCACAGATCACCGGGACCAGGCTGCCTCACTGCACCCCCACACAGGCTCACTCCTGGCCTGCAGACGCCCAGCCTGCCCCCAATCCCATCATGCCCTGCACTGATGCACAGAAGTACGACTTTGCTCGAACTCAAACTAATTTATTCATTATAAAATGCGAATATCAAAGGAGACAAATGAATAATGAAAAGATATACAAGTAATAGTAGACATGAATAACTATGCTGGAAATAACTATGCCATTGTTCGAAGCCCGTGAATGCTTTCAGGAATGCTTGTTGTATATATACAGACATACTTATATATAAGTTATCATTTCATAGGTTTCTCAATGGTATATCATTCAGACCTGTTATCAATAAAACATCAAGAACCACGAGAGAAAATGCTGGAAGCCGAAGGTAATTCTGAGGCTAGCAGCGTACGGAAAGCCAGCGCAGCCGTGTTGATGAGACAGCTGCTCTGCGCCGTGCCTGTCCTGCAGCATCACACTGCCGAGAGGAGCGACACCGAACAGCACCCTCGACACCGCCGTCTGCACAGAAACACGAAAGAACTGAAGCAAAAATGCGTCCGCAGTATTTTCAAATATCTTTTCAGAACAGTTCTCATTTTATCTCGTTCTCCGAGTCCACAAATGTAGTTAGTATCAGGGGAGTTGAGCTGAGAGAGGTGTGATTTAATAACTCTGGTGAAGTTGGCGGTGCGCTGACATGCACCTCCGGATAGAACGCGTAGGCAGCTGTTTCATTTCAGCCGCGCACGTCGGCCCTGTAGGTTCTTCAGGCCGGTCTCTTAGCAACAGGTCTGCGGCCGCACGTGGGCACGCGCTGCGACCTGTTGCCATGTAACGTGTTTAACGGGAGTACGGATCGATCTGAGGCGCGGGGAGACGGGCGCCTCCATCACTTTTGGGCTCAGTTCAAGGAGGAATCGCCACACAGATCATCCAGCATGTGATGCGTTATTGATGAAAAGTAACTGAAGTGCTGTGGTTTAGAAGCAGCGCGGTCGCCATGGCTCTGCATGGCTGTGTTGCGGTCGGTGACGGATAGCGTGCCAGGCCGTCGCGGCGAGACCCCCCAGCGCTGAGGGGGTGAGAGGTGGGGCGGCTGCCGAGGCTGCGCGGCTGGCTGACGCATCGGCGGCGGGGCGCGAGGGGGAAGCTGCTTCGCGTACGAGTCTGGCTCTCTCTTCCTGTTCGGGCTGCAGGTGTTCTTTCCTCGGCCTCCAGATCTGTCGCCTCTGACGGGCGGGCCGATTTCGGCTCATTGTCTTTGAGGGGAAACGCGCGGCGCGGCGGGAGCCTCTCGGGGAAACGGCTCTCCCGCGCGCTTCCTGTGCGGTGTGAGGGTCGCGTCTGCGCGTGCGGGCGCGCGTGCGGGCGCGCGTGCGTGCGTGCGGCGTCCGGTCCGTGGTGCGGGCGCGCTGCGGGGCGCTTTCCTGGCTTTTGGCAGCCTGCGCGCCGGCCCTGCCAGCGGCGCTCTCACACGCTCGGGGGAAGGGGGGTTGCTGCCGCTCTCTAATCTCCCGTGCGGCCCGCAGAGCCCCCCCCGGGGGCGTGAGGCTTGGCCTCCCCGCTTGAACGCGTTCTCCTGGGAGTCAGGGGGGGGACCCGCGGTGATAACGTGGGGAAGTGTTTTACTTACAGCATGCGCATTTGTGTGTGTGTTTGTGTGTGAATGCCTGCAGCTGACTGTGTGTGAATACTGTGTGCAAACTGGTCTGTGTGCAGGTGAGCATGTGAGAAGAAGCAACTGCATGTGTGTGTGTGTGTGTGTGTGTGTGTGTGTGTGTACATTTTTTGTGCACATGACTATGTTTTTGTATGCGAGTGTATGCATGTGCTGTGGTGGTACACATTACTGCTGTTGGGGGATAATCAGATTCAGATCTGGGCCCGTAGGGCTGGTGAATCTCTGCTGCACTACTGCCCTGCCCTCTGACCCCCGAATTTAAAGGGTAAATTTAAAAATAAGCTTGGACACATTTTTCTGAACTAGTTCCACTGTGCCGATCAGTAATGATAGTCGTTTTGTCACATCTTTCTTTGTGGAGCTTTGGTCACCCTGAGAACCACTCTTCAGTGCTCCAGGACTGGAGTTTCCTGGTTTGGAGAATGTGTGTGTGTGTGTGTGTGTGTGTGTGTGTGTGTGTGTGTGTGTGTGTGTGTGTGTGTGTGCACGTGCGTGTGAGTGCGTGTAGCCCAATTGTGCTTCTGATCTGAGCAGCTTTTTTCAGAACTGCAGAAGTGACTCTGACTCTCTCTCCCTCTCCTCTTAGGCGAAACCTCACCAAGCTGTCTCTGATCTTCAGCCACATGCTGGCCGAGATCAAGGCCATCTTTCCCGGGGGGCAGTTCCAGGGCGACACCTTCCGCATCACCAAGGCCGACGCCGCCGAGTTCTGGCGAAAGTTTTTTGGCGAGAGGTAGGTCCCCCTGAGCCGTCCTTTCAGCTCTGGGCTTGTTTGCGCTGAGTACCGTGCCTTGACTGTGTCTCATTGCATTTCTGAATATCGAATGTGTGAATATGTTACGCAGTGTTGGGCATGTTTAATTTTAATTTTGCTCTTTTTGAGGGGAGTGCCCTTTCTAGTTCCCAAAAGCTACGAGAAGTTGGTATTTGTTTGAAATGTATAATAAGGTTGTTCCCCATTTTCTGTGAAAAGAGAAGCCCTAATCTTTAGCACGCACCAGCTCCGAGGCCTTTGAAATGAGCTTAACTGCGCACTGCAGGCAGCCTGTTGCGCAGGCAGCTCTCTGGTGCGGTTGCACAGGCACAGCTGTTCCGCGGCGGGTTCTGCGTACAGAGGAAGTGGATGCGCATCGCTGTCAGCGCTCGTTTAGGCTGACGGTGTTTCGCCGCTTTCTTTCTCAGTACGAAGTACGCGGGAAGCCAACTGAAACACACCGTGAAGAACATTTGTTGAAAAACGAGCAGAAATCAAAATGCGGTAATTACGTTTGACTGTCTCTATAGTAAATATAAACCCTAAGCTGTGCACATGTTACTATGCAAAATATTCAGGCGAAATAAATAAAAAAAAATCCAGGTTTCCAGGATTAGAATTACATTTTAAAATATGCTAAAATATACAGCCGGATGCATCAGAGGCTGGTGTATTCTCACTGCCGTTGTCACTCTGACTCCATCCTGTGTTTGCACAGCGCGTGATGTTTGCAACGTCACGTCATGATTTTTAATGAAACGGCGCCAGTTTCAATCAAAATGGACAATTCAACCTCAAGTTTATGTTGCAAAATTCTTTCTTGTTGCAGTGTGCAGTTTTTAATAACCATTGGATGAAAACAATAACGTAGCATTGAAATCACGTACCGCTGCATGATTCAGACCCGTATGCCCAGAAAAACCGGTATACCGCCCAGCCCAAGCTCACACTTCAGTGTCAGGTGCTTCAGGGAATTCTGGGAGTTGTGGTCCTCCCGTGGGACCTCACGGTTTGCTGTGGGACCCCTACGAACATGCTGGGCTAGGTCTTATCAAGATGAGAGAACTCTTCCACCTCGCTCTGGGAACACCGCCATGTTGACTGGCAGATGTTTCATATGAGCCAGTATTCCAGCGATAGTACAGAAACAGGCGGCTAACGGTTTCAGGTCAAAACTGACACTAGCGGGCTCCCGTAGTTCTGGCTGAAGCACAGAGGCTTTTGGGCATGCTTTGCATGCAGCTTTGGGGCTCATTTGCATGGGTGAAACTGTGCGGGAGAAGCACGATGCTGGTATCTCCGGTGGTTTCGGCCCCACAGAGACGGTGAAAGCAGGTGCGGATTTTTCGCCCCGCTCCTCTCTACCCCGCGGCCGATTTGGGCTTGCCTGTCCCGGGAGTACGCGCCCACGCCTCTCCCCGGCCCGGCCCAGCCCGGCCCTTCATCCTCGTCGAGATTCTCCCGGTTCTCTGTGAAGAGTTTCATCTGAAGCTCTTTCTTCAATAGTACATTTCTTTTATTTTCTACAGGCTTGTGGTTTTTGTGTGTGAAATCGCAGTACCTTGCTCTCTCAGAGCTGCAGCTCTCTCTCTCTCTCTGAAAGCAGGGGACCGGGGGCGTTCCGCAGTCTCACCGGCTCGCCTCTGGAGCCCTGGACTCCTTTGGATAGTGGCAAGCTTTGATCCGTCCCACGCCCCCACAGCGAGCGCCTGTAAAGACGTTAGTTACAGGGATTCTTCAAACCTTCTGCTCCTTCTGGAGGGAGAGACGGGGCAGGGGGAGGCAGAGAGAAGGAGAGAGAGAGAGAGAGAGAGAGAGAGGGAGACGGGGCAGAGAGAGGGGGACGGGGCAGGGGGAGGGAGATGGGGCAGGGGGGGCAGAGAGAGGGAGACAGGGCAGGGGGGTGCGGATCCCGTTTCATAAGAGGCGCGTTATGGATTTTGGCGAAGCTCGGCTTCCCGGACGAAGAGGGGGAGGAAGTGCGGCTGTTACAGATACCCCGAGCACGGCGCGGTTCTCTCCTCACGCTGAAGGGCCTGCGTGAGGGCAAGAGAGTCCTCAGCACTACCCCAACCCCCCAACACTCCCTTCTGGCTGCTGAAATGGGGGCATGTGGACTTACGGATTTGCCTTTAATTCTCTCAGTGCATGCACTGGCCCTAACCTTACCTGTGTCTGGTCAGAAATGGAATATACTCAGAATATATTGGTGAGATATTAGGACATGTCACAATGCATGGGAAAATATACAAATTTATATTGCAGCTGTCAGAGTGCAGTAATTTAAAATGCACTGCTGTGAAATATAGGGACTATAACATGAAAAAACATATTTGCAGCATATTGCAGCTAAATGAGAGGAAAGTAAAAGCTGTCCAGGTTAGCTTGCGCTGAGTTTGCTTCCATGTTCCCAGACTGCTGAATGTGAAAGTGTCATTGTAAAGAGATTTTCAAAGTGTCAGTGTTAAGGGATCTTAAAAGGTGACAAAGTAACACTGTGATAAAATCCAACTCTGGGATAGAGTTTGTTTGGACATGTGAGGTGCTCCTAAGTGAACTCGCTCCAGGGCTAGCCTGCAGTGCGGCGCTGTGTCCGGTGCCCTGGTGCAGGGTGACTGCTGCAGTGCACACGATCCCTTTGTGCAGCCGGATGTTTGCCCAGGCCTCTCAGGTGGAGCGCACCGCTCAAGGGCATCTGTGCGCAGTCACGCCCGGGATTCAGCCCCGCCCGCCCGCCCCCCCGCCCGCCGTGGCACGAGTTCCTGCGCAGACAGCTGCGCTCCATCCAATTGGAAAAAGGTTGTTCAGGTGACGGGAGCGTCTGGTGTTGACGGCCCTTCCCTGCCCGGTCGGGGCGCGGTCCCTCTCCAGCTGGACTCTGTGTTCGCACGCGTTCCGCTCGTCGCTGAGCGGTCTCACGTGCTGCGGTCTGCGCTCACCGCTCTGCGCTCGCCTCCTCGGGACGCCTCTCCCTCGCTCGCCGAAACAGGAAGCGAGCCGTCGGCCCACGCCGCCGAAGAAGGGCTCCGCCCCACGCCCGCTCCCGCACGCTCGTTTGGAGAGAGAGTCGCTCTCCCCAAACGCATTCAGACCTCCTGCGGTCCTCAGAAGAGGGGGCCTGGGCGGGCACTGCCGACGGCGAATAAGCCACTCCAGAAGCAGCGAGGATTCTGGGAGCTGGGTTGAATGCCGGCCTATGTTTTGGTCACTCCTGTGGTGGCCTCATTGCGGCTCCGCCCCCCTCTGCGTCCGCTCTGTTGCCTGGGAACACGGTCCCTCAAACCCTCTGCTGCTGAGTGCTGAAGGAGAATTGGACTCAAACGCATTCTCTTCCTTTTCGGTGACCCCCCGCGCTGGCTTCGGAGGTGACTCAGAGGCGATCTTTATACTCATTCTGATGTTCACGGTGATCGACTGAAAGCAGCATTTTAACGCTTCAACTAATGGAGTACATGCTTAATTAAACTTTTTTTTCTTTTTTTTTTTGATGAGTGATTTGGTTAAAGTATAATTTATACTGTTAAATGGTTGAGGCCCCACGCATCAACCTTTCTATTTTAAAACGCTCATTTAAATGCAGATCATGAACACCAGCTAATGTAAGTGCAGTTTCCAACGGCAACAGCAAAGGCCACCAGCCAGGATGTCAGATTTTTTCCCCCCTCCTCCTCCCTTGCACGCAAAAGCAAAGATAATGGAATGAAAACCACGGAAAGCTTGTTTTATTAATGGAGTGCATTGTTGCAGGAACAGGACAAAAGTGCTTCAAAACCCTGATGAAAGAGCCATTGTTCGTAATGTAGTCTTTTTGTTTTGTTTGCTGTCCTTGTTTTTTTCCCCCGGCTGACACTTTACATTTCCGCTTGATCCAGCGTTTCCTCTGGGGCAGCTGTCGGGTGGGCGGGGACAAGGGCAGTTCAGGGGGAGGGGCGGGTCCTCAGCAGCACTAGGCCCCTCCCCCTTCCCCCTGTTTTGCTGACCTGGCCAGTTCAGCTTCCTCAGCTCGGTGTCGGTGTCAGTGTCGGAGAGGATGCTGGGACGCGGCAGTGCTGAAGAGGAGGGGGCACTGAGCCAGGAGAGAGTGAGAGGAGGAGGAGGGGAAAGAGCGAGAGAGGGAGGAAGGAAGGGAGAGAGAGGTGCGGGTGAGAGCGAGATGAAGAGGGGAGAGAGAAGGTGAGAGGGAGAGATTTATTTTTGGAGTTTCGAAATCTGTAATTAGTTGTTTGTTGCTGCTGTCTCTCACCTCGCCAGCTATGTGCCTGTGCTGTGCCAGTAGGACACCGTGAAATTAACACTGAACTACGAGCTATGGGAGAGAGCGAAGAGGGTGGGAGGAGAGAAAGGGAGAGAGAGAAGAAACCAAACACGGAAGAATGCGAGCGACAGAGCAGTGTTTTTGTGTGAAGGTTTGCCTCCCTGTAGACATTGTGCCCATCCCACACAGGCCCCCGAGGGCCCCGGGAGCTCCAGGAAAAGATTACGCTTAATCCTGTATTCTGGGCCACCTCCACCTCATCCATGTGTGCTGTTCATGATGTCATGTCGTTGACTCATGTCACTGAGGCACGCTGTCATAGACTATTGTTTGAGACCGCACCTATTAACCTGTAAGGGTTTGGTACTTCTAATCATTTTAGCTCACGTTGTTTCCTCTTCACCTGCCATTTCTACTATAATATCTGCCAGGCAAATGGCACCCCGAGTAGCCCTTGGTGAGAGTATCTGGAGAGTGCGTGGAAGTGCCTTCAGTTTCCCAGACGGACCTTCAGTTTACCCTCAGAGTCGGCGACTGTTCTCAAACGTGGCCCAAAGAATCCGGGTGAAGATGAAAGGGAAATGAAGACATGCTGGGCTTTCTCAAATTCTCAAAAGCTTTAAAGCTTTCAGACCGTCCGCCCCCGCCCCCCCAAATCCGGCGTCGTCTCCGGCCGAACGTGCGGAATTCTCTCCGGTTTCAGGATCCGGGAGAGCGGCGGCGAGGTTTGACAGCCGACCGTAAGCTGCTCAGAGCCGCGGTGTCGCGGGGTCAGGGAGAGGGGATTTGCGCGCGCTCTTCTCCGGTTTCCTCCATCGGAACCCGGCCCCGCGCAGCCTGGGGCGGTCGTGACTACCTGCGCCGGTCACGCGGGGGTCCTGATCCCTCCCCCCGCCGGCCCTGCGGCGCCGGTCACGCCTGGGGTCGCGATGAGAGAGTCCCTCCCCCCGCCGGCCCGTTTCAGCTGGCTTTTCGCCGTTGGCCGGGCGACGGGCTTCTGTGTTTACGTTTTTCTTTTTGCGCGACCTCTGTAGTGTTAAATAGTTCCAGACAT
Source organism: Anguilla japonica (assembly GCA_025169545.1). Classification (NCBI taxonomy): domain Eukaryota; kingdom Metazoa; phylum Chordata; class Actinopteri; order Anguilliformes; family Anguillidae; genus Anguilla; species Anguilla japonica. The sequence goes on along the minus strand of CM045891.1, from coordinate 24,795,289 downwards.
AATCGTGTGCGTTCAATCCTCACGTAGACCTTTAAAGATGGAGGCTGTCACGAAGCTATTTCAGAAATGCAAGCGGTAGTTAGCGGAGAGTGACGTAAAACCAGCTCTGAAATGGAGAGAGAGAGGCCAAGAATCACATCTTGTGCTTTTGTCAACACTGAACCACGGAACAGTCAGCTCTGGCCTTCAGAACTGTGGGCGGACACACCCCTTTGACGTGTAAACATAACCTAGGAAGTGAACTCTGCTGGAACTAGATCTTTGTTTTGGTTTAGGTTTCAACCTAGGCAGCTTGGGTCAGAAGCTCTTAAAATAGAGCCTTCATCTTCATTACTGAGAGCAGAGCTTTTTAGTGTGCAGGAAGAAAATGCTAATTGGCTGTGTTAAAGCAGGTTCAGAATGTTTTTTTAAAAAAAGTTAAGTTAGTGCTGCTGGTCAATTATTAGTCATGTTATCAGAATCTTCAGAATGGGGTTAGTCAGCTTTGGATGAAGCTGCTGCTTGTTGTTGTTTTGTATCCTTTTTTGTAAACCTCCCCCAGCCTTTTAATGAGAGCCTAAGAAAACGTCTTCCACGGATGGCGAATGCAGTGCGTCGTTTCGAGGGGTGTTTAAATATTTAACGCATGCTAATCATACGTATGGTTTCCACGCGTTAAAGGGACGCATTCAAAATGCAGAGGGCTGTCGATCTGCCAAGCTGCAGCCCCCCACACACACACACACACGCACACGCACGCACGCACGCACGCACGCACGCACGCACACACACCGGCTGTGGCCGAAGGCACCGTGGCCCCGCCCTCCTGGCAGTACGCCTTCAAACAAAGGTTAACCGCGGGATCCTGGGTCCGCCGCCTCTTCCCCGTGCGCGAACACTGTCTCCTTTGTGTGCGGCGGCTGGCCCGGCGGGCCGTCCAGGTCTCCGCGTGGCGCTAAAAGCACGCTTAATGGGATGAAGCATTAACTGGCTCAGAGTGGAGTCACACTGAGGTCTCCTCCTTCCCCTGTGGTTTGGTGGTGATAACGCACACAGGAAAGACACGAAGCGCGCTCTGGCTGCATGTGACCTTTACAGGCTTAACCGAGGCGACCATAGTTTGCGTCAAGATTATTTTAATGCAGAGTAAGCCATGATGATAGAATAAATATGTTTTTGTTTTTTTATGACAGAAGTGTGTAAAGGTTAACGTGAAAACAGAGGACTACCAGCGCCTGTGGCGTAGTTTAACAGCCATTTTAGAGCCCACGCATATATATATTATATATATATACACACGCATTGTGGTGGTGGTGTAATGGTGTGGGGACTGTTTCAC